>JBAJFG010000300.1:0-25038 GCA_037903475.1 Ancylostoma caninum
GTTTGACCTATACGATTAAATTTGCCTAAAATTGCTTATCAAAACAAAATTTAGCTAGCTACCCAGCAAAATGTGCCCAAACTACGGAAAATACATGGATTTGGTTAAGTTCTGATCGTTCGGACATGACGTCTAGCCGAGATCTGTTAGCAAAATCAACCTCAGTAGCCAAATTTGGTCATGTTGGACTGCCGAAATTCAGGATCCACTACTCTGAAAGCCTCAAAATCTCTGGCGGGAACTGAGAGAGTGATAATGAAAAGAGAATGGATAAGAATAGAAAAAATTTCCGTAGGTTTTCCCATCAAATATGCCGAGGAGATCGAATGACCACTTATTGGATGGGGAATCTTATGGCGTGCTGCATCGTATTAATCAAAATACGAGCCTGGATGCTGATGGAACTGGGCTAGCATTTAGCCTGGAAGGTAGGGATGACTCCGGAGAAAAATAGACGGGCTAGCATTTAGCCTGGAGGCTTTGAAGAGAAGGAGGGAAACCCCGTAATTTTAAGGGACGTTACTCTACCTGAGTCGCACCATTGAGATAACCCAGGGCTAATGCCTTAACATCTCCTAAATTTACCCATCGTTAGCATGAACACCAACACATTTACCCTGAGTAGTCCATATCCATCAATAATACATCTACATAGCCCTTTTCATTTCCTTGGCCCCTGCGTAGATTCGTTTTTCACATAAATCATCGTCATAAAATAATAAGATTAAAGGAACATAAAGAGGAAATCGTACATGTGAAAGGAAATTAGGATTTTAACCGGATTTTGGAACTTGACAGCAAGAACGTGTCGTTACTGTTCTTTTGTTTAGACCAAGGACCTAAGCCATCTTCCATAAAGGTAGCAAAACCAAAAACCCAATCAAGGCAAAGGAAGATTTGCAGCAGATTTAGAGAATAAGAACTCGACATTAGTGAGATCGACAATGAATCGCGTCCGTTTTCCAGAGACCGTTTGCAACAGTGGAAAAAGAATGTCGTTGAAAGCGACGAGCACCCGAATGAAAACGTCTGAATGAGCCTGAAAGGAGGCGAGACAAACCTGTGCGCGAGGGCCCGCACCCGACTGCCGCCGCGGACGTCTGCGCCTGACAGGCCCGGTTCCTGGACCATGGACATTGAGAGGTCCGGAATTCAGATAATGTTGGAGAGCATTTTGCAATTTTCTGAAAACCAAACAATGAAATTTCACATGGTAATTTTGTTGGAGGGAGATTCAGCAAAGTTACGAAATGGTCTCGGAATCGAAATGAGTGGAAAACACGGAAAATTGTCCCTTAATTAGCTGTAATTCTAGATAGATATGGTGAATCCAACAGAAGAGCTGGAATAAGATGTACAAAGGATCCAACAGTGCACGTATAGCTGGCTGTATCACTATGGAAACCCGTGCAACAATGCGAGATTATGAAAAGAATTTTTCAATCGCTGTAAGGTTGGAAACATTTTTTCACCATTACAATTCAGGATTACTGTACCACAGCTATTACATGGCAAACCACACATGAAGAAATAATCATAAAAAAACAACTATAAATAAAACACAACGACGCAACATCAAACAAATGCAACCGAATACTGGATAACGACGTGGCTTTAAGTATCAGATGAGCGATCTTTCAAATGAATCGAGTTTTAGAGGGATAGTCTGCTTTTCGCTGAGACCATCGTAGTCTGTACCAGCTCTATAAACGAAGAAGCGGTGTCTGATACACATTTTTCCTGAGTCCATGAATTATCAGTTATGTTCATTCTAAGTTCTACAAATCATCTCTGCGGCTCCATATATGATACAATAGTTATGAGGAATATATGCACTAGTACTGGTAATTGAGTAGTTCCCTATCTGCATCAGAGCTGCTTTCACCTGATGAAGATAGGAAAAAAGCGAAATAATACTTTGACGACTATATTGCTGCCATGTCTCTGCATCAAACGCGATGAGAAAATGCTGACGAACCAACACAGAGACGACTGACTCTTAGTTTTTTTTTCGATTTTCTTAGTTCTCCACTCTCGAAGCCAAGTGCAAATGATAGTTTTTCAATGAGTACCAGTTTTTGGTACATAATATTTCATTTATTTATTTATTTATTTATTTACTTGACACACCGCAAAGGTTGACACACCGGAGGATCTTTACTGGGGCTTCTGTCACAGTGAAGTTATTGTTCATTCTAGGAACAGTAAGTGAGGCACTGAGAAAAAAAAAGACTGTTTTCATGATCCAGTGCTAAGTTTACAATGAAATGATCCTAAAAGAGTAAATGCTGGAAGTTTTTAGGTAACCATACATATATGCAGCCTATCAGTAAGCTGTTGGGTGTAAATGGTGCTAAGGAGAACACCACTTTCTACGAGCATTGGAGCATTGCATAGAAAATCTTAACCCAGGATTTTCGGATGTTAGGTATTCCCCACCCCTAATATGCATTGGCCATAAAAACTTTGGTTTTTTTTTTCGTATTCTTATCAATGAGTAATAAATTCGGATGTTAACTTAGCACCTCTATCCTGTGTGGCAAAAACTAAGATAAAATATGCTAAAGAATTGGTTCTGCTACCCTTCGAAAACTGATCAAATAAAAAAAAATCAATGAATAGTATCTAGGTCATACCCTCAAATATTTGTGTTAAAAGTTTATATCGCAATTCACTGTTGAGTAGATTAATTACTCGCACATGCTTATTACTCGTCATACAATACCGTCGGTAATCTTTGGAAAAAAGACGAAAAAGACGCAAAGGCGCGTCTTTTGCGTCTTTTCACTATAACTCAGTTCAGAGCAGAGATATCCGCACAAACCTATATATTTTTGGAATCAGCGTCTCGAGATCTATAAGATGGTGCCGTGGTGGTTTCTGGATGCGTTCAAAATTATGCCCTCAGGGCATTGGCACCCAGAATTTCATGGGAAACTGAAAAAATATGGAGCAACACACGAGTTTTTGAAGCCAATCTTAATAAAATGATAATGTATTGATGTAATGGCAGCACTGGAACGAAGTTTCAATGCTTTTGCTTCATTTGGTATACTTCGAAATTTTCGAAAATTTGCAAAATTAGCGCCTTGTAACTACAGAATGGTAAGAGCTGGCGAGCTCTTGCTAAGCATGGTCAAAGTTATTTTTCTTCTCGATATGCCGAACCTTTCAAGATTAGCATGGGGTCCAGCATTTGTGATTAAAGCGTCTTTTATATTGCACCGCATACTCCCTCACATCTCATGGTACAGTAATGAGGGAGTCTTAGCATCCCAACCAGAAGGGCTATGAAAACAGGATTCCACCACGCAATGCAACACATCTTGATGTTGTAGAATGCGCAAGCTCACTGGAATTCATCCATACATTTTCTAGTTTCGAACAGCTGAAATTTCAAGATTTCCGCTACTGCAGCTGAAAACACACGAGTAGAAGGCTTGATAGGCGGCTATATGAGCTGGTGACCAGATTTTTCGTCTCAGCCTGGCATGGTCTTTCAACTTTTCAAGAAACAGCAGCTTTCGACTCATGTCATTTTTTGGCTCTTTTTTTGTCATCTGGTCAACAATGACTGGACGCCAGATGCTGTAATACCCAGTGTTGGGGAGAAGGGCTGACGTGAGGGGACCAATGCCAAGGCTGGCGTGCGGCCGGCGACTCACGGGTTCTGTCGTCCGGTTGTGTGATGGTCCAAAGCTGCTTCAGGTTTCTAGATCAGCGCTCTTCAATGAAAAGATAGCTGCTGGGAGTTTAATTATTCCAGTTCAGCATCGAATTTTGATTCTCAAGATTTCTGGATCTTGCCTGCTGGATCTTGGATGCAGGCCTCACTCCCTCAGAACTTCACTGGAAACTAAATTATTGAGGGCAAAACACAACCTCTGTTCAGAATGTTAATAATGTTATTGCGATGGTGTGCTTAGCATAGGTACCAATTTTCACTTTTGCTATTTGGCAAGCTTTGAAATTTTCGATATTTTGCTTAGGAGGCGCATTATAACTGTACTTGTTGGGCCACAGGTCTTGCTCCAGAGGTTTGAGAGCTTTTGTTGTATTATCTGAAACTTCGCGACCGAATCGGTGGTGGAAAAAGTGTCCTTCAGACCACACCTTACATTACGTCACATAACATGGGACCATATTGAGAGCCTCATAGTGTCCCAACCAGAGAGGTTTTGGAAGCGGGGTTTTGTCACACATTAGAGAACTTCTTGATGTATCAGAATACATAAGGACGTCGGAACTCGTCCGCCCATTCTTCAGTTCCAAACCTCTGAAATCTCGAGATTTGCATTGCTGTATTTGAGAATACTTCAGTAGAAGACATCTGATATGGTGGGCACACCTGGTATCATTTTATAGATATCCGTGGCGAAAGCCAGTGTTTTGGCACTGCTTTTGAAGTTGAGGGTGCCACTGCCCCACAGTCACTTGGTAGCCGACATCGTATGAACAAAAAAGAGCTGAAAAATTACAAGAACCCAAAGCTGCCGTTTCTTAACTTGTTCAAAGACAATGCCGAGATGAGACGAAAACAGTGATTTCCAGCTCATGTAGCCGCTCGTCAACTCTTCTACTGAAGTATTCTCAAATACAGCAATGCAAATCTCGAGATTTCAGAGGTTTGGAACTAAAGAATGGGCGGACGAGTTCCGACGTCCTTATGTATTCTGATACACCAAGAAGTTCTCTAGTGTGTGACAAAACCCCGCTTCCACAACCTCTCTGGTTGGGACACTATGAGGCTCTCAATATGGTCCCATGTTATGTGACGTAATGTAAGGTGTGGTCTGAAGGACACTTTTTCCACCACCGATGGAATCCCCTCCCGGTCGCGAAAAGTTCGGCATATAGTCGACAAAAGTTTCTCGAACCTTGTGGAGCAAGAGCCCTCTGGGCCCAACAATTCCGCAGTTATAATGCGCTATTTAAGCAAAATATCGAAAATTTCAAAGCTTGCCAAATGAAGCAAAAGTAGTGAAAATTCATTCTACTATGCTAAGCACACCATCGCAATAACATTTTATTAACATTCGCAGCAAAAGCTTGTGTTTTGCCCTCAATAATTTAGTTTCCAGTGAAGTTCTGGACGCTGATCCCCTGAGGGCATGAGCTTGCACGCATCCAAGATCCAGCACAGGACCTAGAAATCTTGATCGAAAATTCGATGCTGAACTCGATGGTAAAATTCCCGCGGCTCTATCTCTTCATTGAAGAGCGCTAATCTAGAACCTAGAAGCAGCTTTCGAATTTTCGTGGCGGGACCCGCAACCCCCGGACGACCAGAACCCCCCATCTCAGTCGCCCCGGCCGCACGCCACCTTTTGGCATTGGTCCCCTCACGTCAGCCCTTCTCCCCAAGGCTCGGATTATACAGCATCTGGCGTCCGGTCATTGTTGACCAGATGACAAAAAAAGAGCCAAAAAATGACATGAGTCGAAAGCTGCTGTTTCTTGAAAAGTTGAAAGACCATGCCAGGCTGAGACGAAAAATCTGGTCACCAGCTCATATAGCCGCCTATCAAGCCTTCTACTCGTGTGTTTTCAGCTGCAGTAGCGGAAATCTTGAAATTTCAGCGGTTCGAAACTAGAAAATGGATGGATGAATTCCAGTGAGCTTGCGCATTCTACAACATCAAGATGTGTTGCATTGCGTGGTGGAATCCTGTTTTCATAGCCCTTCTGGTTGGGATGCTAAGACTCCCTCATTACTGTACCATGAGATGTGACGGAGTATGCGGTGCAATATAAAAGACGCTTTATTCACAAATGCTGGAGCCCCATGCTAATCTTGAAAGGTTCGGCATATCGAGAAGAAAAATAACTTTGACCATGCTTAGCAAGAGCTCGCCAGCTCTTACCATTCTGTAGTTACAAGGCGCTAATTTTGCAAATTTTCGAAAATTTCGAAGTATACCAAATGAAGCAAAAGTATTGAAACTTCGTTCCAGTGCTGCCATTACATCAATACATTATCATTTTATTAAGATTGGCTTCAAAAACTCGCTGCTCCATATTTTTTCAGTTTCCCATGAAATTCTGGGTGCCAATGCCCTGAGGGCATAATTTTGAACGCATCCAGAAACCACCACGGCACCATCTTATAGATCTCGAGACGCTGATTCCAAAAATATATAGGTTTGTGCGGATATCTCTGCTCTGAACTGAGTTATAGTAAAAAGACGCAAAAGACGCGCCTTTGCGTCTTTTTCGTCTTTTTTCCAAAGATTACCGACGGTATTGTACATAGATATGGTGCTATTTAGTGTTGAAGATCGCTTTATCATGGTCTTCCCGCAAGTGGGCTGTGTTCCTCACCAAAATAGTCCGTGCAGCTACTCAGGAAACTTCTACTTTTGAAGTAGTGTTTGAGCGCTCGTTGCTTACGCATAATTATCCCTGAATGAAGAGACCTTTGCATCATGAGCGCAGGCAAGATGCATGTTGTCTAAGAAGGTGTGCTACCCTGCCCACTTTGTGTCAACTACCCTACTAACATCTTTCAGAAAGAAACGAGCAGCGGACGTCACGAGTATGACTACAATGTCTGTTTTTATCCAGTTGCATGCAATCCAGCGCTCAAGTACGTCATTGTACCACTCTTGGAATGATGAACGGTTTTTTGGTACGTGGGAGTTGGCGCATCGCTAGGTTTTATAAGGCCAGGCACACATGGTTCCCGGTTCCTATCCGCGTTATTTGGCAACTATGACGTGTAGTTATTTCATTGCAGTCGTTCGCCAACGGCCCTTCCCATACAGCATATGTAATAAAAGGCGCCGGATTCTGAGCGTCCCGATTTCAAAACTTCCACAGGTACTTAAGCACTTGTTACTTTAAGGCCATTTCCTTCTACCGTATCGAGAGTGGATTTTTTTTTGAAATCATCAGGAACGTTGGACACCCGCTGTTGATTTTCCGAGTATTTTCTCTATTGTCTTCCCAATGATCTGGTTATTATCTGCATCTCGCCATATTTCCACGGACACCAAAATGTTACTCTCTGGCTCCCCCTGTTGTGGTATGTCCTGAAATGTAGCCGTATTTCTACAATTCTCTTCCATTCTAAGCATTCCTTTAGAAAGCGCATAGCCTGAATTGTTCATCACTGACAGAATCAGGAAATTCCACAGATGCCGTTTCCAGTTATGTCGAGCTAATTATATGATATGCACTGTCGTTGGTATTTAATGTGACGATCAAATAGAGATTTGGGATACTATTGAATAGTTTTCATACAATTGCAGCTAGTTTTCCACATATTTAATCATGCGAGTGATTCCTATATTAATAGAGCACTTTATGAGTTCTGGTGCTGTCCACATAACAGCAATTGCCATGAGATTGGTGGGGAAGGGAGGCGGGGGCGGGGGGGGGGGGTGGAGGTGGTTTTCGTGGCTGGAATTTTTCAGAGGTCTTTCCAAGTTGAAAAAAAGAATGGACACTTAGTTGTGGCCCAACGAATATTGAAATGCACTTTATAAGCTCTTCCGTGTAATTAAGGCCTTCCTGGACAGGGATACGATCATGCCTCAAGAAGATAACGGCTATATTTGTCACATCTCCTATTTAGTAATGCTCTGGGGTAGTTTAACGAGCAGCAAAGTACGTATGGACTTTTGTTATCGGTGAGAATCTCTCCTGAGGGTGTATATCATCGTGAGGGGGGATGCGGTGCGATCAGGCGACTGAGATTGGCGCATCCAGTCAACGCGCCAATCACAGTAGCCTGAAAATACCCCATTTTTCTTAACGATGATACACACTCGCTTCCAAATATCCCACAGTAACTCACTAATCCATTAGGGACAATCACTTCCAATCCCAAGTCACAAGGTTGGAGGAATGCTGCAGTGCGAATTGCTGCCACCAGGCAAGACAGTCATGGCAACCATCTGAATAGGTCAGCGACAGAAACTGCCAGGAAGGGCCAAAGAGAGACAAAATAGATGTAAAACTCCTAGCTGTTCCATTCCATTTACCACTCTTTTTGATAAGGAGGCCTAGCCTATATCAGTGCAACTGTACGGAAGCCCTGTATTCTATAATACATCCTTCACTCGCAATTCTCCTCATCTTGCCACCACTAATCATAACTTCATCCATGTATTGGAGACTTTTTTTGTCGGAAAAGGAATTTTTCAAAAACAATAGTGTTAGTCTAGAGGTTGTTGATGCCTTCAACTCTTAGCTCTAGAAGAACCAAATCAGTGACCTTTCCAAGTGGTAGTACATGGTATTTACTAAGGATAATGATCATAAGTAAAGGTAGAGCGAATGAAAGCTTAAAGACCTAGATAGGGCTTTCCTGTTAACCGAATATGATTCATTAGGCTTGGATATACGTGCCCACTTGTTGTCCACCGAAAGCGGATTTTTCGGAGAATCACCAGAAACAACAAAAATATAATAGTACAAGTTTTGTATTAGCACTCCCAGATCCATATTATTGTAGAGTCCTAAATCTTGTGTTGAATATGTGTTCAGAATGTGCAGTTTATTCGGTGAGCTTCGACGATGGTTTATTCGGTTAGCTTTCGGCGCGTAGCGCCTTTGTGAGGTCTTAACAAACAACAACATATCACAGTGCGATACAAGACATTATGTTTGGACACAGCCTTCGCCAACCGGCCCCTCTGGCAGAGGGCGAACTGTGTGATCGTTTCAGGACTACAGTGGGTCTTCAACAGGCTGTTACCCATTTTTATTTCCTTCGCCTCTATGATTTTTCCTTCCAGAGGCCTATCAAGGTGACCGTGCAGCAATACAACTTCAAAAATTTAAATCTTAAATGACCTTGTAATAGCTTCGCCTTTCAAGAATATGAGCAGTACGAATTTCCAAATTGGTGAAGTCGACAGTTTTTCTTCCCACTCCCCCCCCCCCTTACCTATGTATATCGAAGTCTCCGTCCACCAACGTTCACGTCTTGCACGCAGAAGAAAGAGACATTACGTACATTTGAAGCATATCAGATTTATTTCCGAACTCCGTCCACCAACGTTCACGTCTTGCTCGCAGAAGAAAGAGACATTACGTACATTTGAAGCATATCAGATTTATTTCCGAACTTGTATAATGCATTGTAAAACCAGCGGCTATCACCGTTACGCAGGGCGCGGTAAATCGTTCAAGGACGAGACCCTTGCAGAAACTGCGATACAACAACCTACGAACATAGCACAATTTCTCAACTGCTGTTAATCAGCAGTTCACAGTTATCATCGTAACACACCGCTTTTGCTGAGAATCAAAACCAGTTCAACTGAATTGCGACGAAACGGCGTATTCAGAGAAGAGGAACAGAAACCATGTAATCTTTGAGAAGCTCCTGGCGTTTGCGTCATCACAAGTTTTGAAAACACATATCACCAACATGCTAATCTGACCGCCAGGCCTCTAATTTGAGTTCTCGTGTTTCTCGCTACTCGACGACTCACTATTCCATTTATTTCTTAGCTCTAGAAAGTGCATCGGAACGTGATCTGTTGTAGAGCAAGTAGTGTTTTTTTCTGTCTTGAGAAAACTGGAAGTCTCTTTACTTCGTCAAGGACACACAGCAGCGCTCACTCTTTCTCAGATGATTTCGCTTTCGAGAAATGCTCTTCAAATCCCGAACGCAGCTTTTTGGTAACACATCTCATGCTTTAGCGAGCAATTTTTCACGTTTCCACCTTCCGGCTTTTCTGGATCGTAACTGTATAAATACCCCCTCTCCTTGAAATCAGAAACTTTTCTCTCCTCATCATGTCCTATTGACTGTACTGCACTATACAACCAGAGACTCTCGTATGTCTGCAATTTTTACAAATGTCTCACTCATATCAACTCTTCTCTCTTCCGAATATAGTGGAAGATTGTGTCTTCAATATTTGCATTGGTACTGTGATATTTTCTTTGTTAGAAGAGTCTTGCAAAGCCTTATTCTGGCCAGTTCTATAAAGTTGAAAGAATTGTGACCCCTTTTTTTAAAACTTATTAAGTTTATGATTCCACACGAGCTAGTGAGCACTAGTCGATTCGATCGAGTTTTCTTATTGATGATTCCTTCCAATTATTTTGCAGTAATAACTAACACGTGAAAACGTTTTTACTTATAGGACTTGACAAAGATCATTTGATCCCGAGAGACAAAAGTGAAAGATTAAGATTGAAGCTCTGCATAATTTTGAACGACTCAATGGTCTGACTTCTGACCCAGCTTTTTGGTCGGTTTTATCACTTTGAGTGAGCAAAATCGCTTTTTGATAAGGAATATGTGCATGTTAATTTGACAGACTATCTGCCACATCAATATCATATTTGTGGGGGTTGATACTGTACTTTATAATCAAGAACAATTACTGCACTAGATATTTTTGAAAAAAGGTTTTCTCGTTTTGAACATTTCAACTTTTGAAATCGAGCTCCTAAGTATCAAATATTAGGTTGGACAATATGTTCGTGCGGTTTTTCTGAGCATTCAATGTATTTTCATGGAGTGGACTAGTTCAGTTTAGTTTTTTGGAAATTAGTATCCGCAATACTTCTTCTCCACATCTAGAGTAAGTTCTTGCGAAAAATCGCCTCATAAGTCTACGAATTGTGAGTAGAGAACAAGGTGCATCCTCCAGCCCAAAATCGACCTCCCTGAAGTAAACATCCACAAGAACAAGAGCTACAAGATGATCTATGACAGGCTATCGGAATGAGTTCAAATCCTCGTAACAAATTGAGTTGAAAAAAAACCGCACGAACTTATTGCCCAGGCCAGTAGATGATTCAAATAGGTATTCCAGTCTCATTCAATCCCAAGTATATTGTCGTGCAGGTCAATGTTATAGGAATGCGTGGGAGTGAAGGGCTGAATGTGTGGGAGTGAGGGGATGCATACATTTATAGGTAAATGCTTTTTCTTGAATGTGCGATTAATCAAATGTTCGGTCCTTTAATGCTAATAATATAACCACTATAACAGAATACATTACAGGCTGAAATACACTTCACTTGTAAGATCTAATGTTTTATTTGTTCCATAATACTTACATTTGTGCCGTAAATTGCTATTCTAACTACCTCCGTATCACTCTTGACATTATACCAGTGCTTGCTCTACTAAGCAATGCTAATAGTACATGCTGTTTGATCCACTGGGTATAGTCTGCGGGTGTTGGCTCAATTAACATCTTACCAAGACTTGGGTAGGTTATGTAACTCCGATTCCTCTTAGTAGAAGCTGATGTGTTGGCCAGCACTGCTCTTTCTTGCTATATGATCTTTGATGACGAGATTCATAAGCGCTCCCAGGAAGGTTCGAATCATCCTACCTATCTAGTTTCTCAATAAAAATGTATTGTTTCTTAAGGAAGATGTATCATAATGTCCCGTGCTCACCATTACGCTAAATGAAGCAAGTTGCTCGAAACAACAAAACAAAACCACAACGTATACCTATTTTCACCTGTGGGACTCGTATGCTTAAGATAAACACGTCACCACGTTCCCGGAAACGTTCATGAATCCCACTCCCGCCACAGGTTCCGAGCAGCCTCTCCCCTTAGATAATTGAATTTCAGTCACTAGCGTTTTACCTTGTAGTTGAACACATCATGACAGTTGTTAAATTATAAATTAGCCAAATTGGATCGAATCATAGTAACCGTATCTTTCAATCCCCGAAATCCGATCCAATCACTCGGATTGTCAGTACTAGAGAAATCTCGAGATTGCTTACATCGGTAAGGTTCTCTTTTTAGGCCCTAACGCTCAGATAACGAAGCATCCAAATCTATGTGAGCAAAGTGATATAGTGGTGGTAATTCCTGTGGCAGTTGTTAACTTGAGTTTCCATTAGTTTACATATCCACAGTTGCCCACCTTTAGATGGACGGGTGTCAACAAGATCTGCAATAGTAGTGACATGGCTGGCAATGATCTGCTATCCTATACTCCATGGATGTGAGCTGGCATGCAAACATAGCCTAAAGCGTGGTGGTGAGTTTTGAAGTTCAACTCACTGGCATGACACTTCACTACGGACCCTGTTTACGGTTTCGAGAACAAGGCTAGCTCACAATCAGCAACTCACAAAGGAAGGATACTTCATCAGTGTGACTATTCATAGGAAGTTGCTCACAGCCTTGCGCAGCATGCAGCGTTAGTCTCAAATCCGCTTTCAAACTTTAAGACTCTGCCCTCTCTCACTAGTTATGCCCATTTTAGGTGTTCGCGTGTACAAAAACCCAAAGTTTTATTCGCTCAGATGGATTCATAAGGCTATCAAAGGTCTCTTGTTTATTAATCAGGTGATCCTTTGTTTGAAACTCGTCGGAGAATAATGGACAGTGGCGAGCCTTTAGAGATTCTCCCAATGTTCGTCATTCATACATTGTGGCGAAGTCAGTGCTGTGCAGCCAAAGAAATCAACCGGAGAAGCAAACTGTGATTGCGCATTTGTGAATGCTACGTCGAGAAAGAATTAACCGAGCAATTGAAGATCAGCTAGAGACGTCATAACATATTTTGGCAGAGCATTTACTCTGAGTACGGGCCAAGCCTTCCAAAAGAATGAGGAAATCATAGAAACATGTGCACTCAAAATGACGTAAATGGAATTCGAAATGGGTTACCCCAGATTTTGCATCTCACAGGTATTTTTTATTTTCGAGTACTTAATGCTCCATTCCAAAACACTCTGCATCAGAAACCACAGAGAGCATTGATTGTAACGGAAAATTCGAGTCAGCTAAGGCGGATTTTGAAAATTCATACAATATTAGAGTCTATAACAATGGGGCACCAATGAAGAAGACAAACAGTGGTTCTCTTAGGTAGCAGCAATTTCTTAACTAGCTATCAACTCTGTAGTTGCGCAGCAATAGTTACGGAGCTGTACCCGAACACGAATCGCATCAGTGAATGTGCAGTAGGTTGGGGTTTAGTAACGGAGCCAAGTGGACTCCAATGAAAAAGTTTTGAGTAGGAATCGCGTACGTCTTACAATGTTTCATTTAAGTGACGATGATTTTTTTAACTAATTATTAAGTATGCGATTGTGACGCAGTGGTTATGGAGGTCTATCCGATTAATATCGCCCTGACATAGTTTAAGAAAGTTATTCTTCTATAAATTCATAAGAAATGTGAGGAGATGGCAAACTTTCAGCAACGTACTAGTTTGTGCAAAAGTTTCTTCAGTTTTTTTTCCAAGAATCCATATTTTATCCCAGTTGTCGTTGATAACCAGATATGGTAAAGAGATTGTAATGCAAATCGTGCACTTTTCTGCTGCAGGTATAAATGGTGTCCTTTCCGCAACGAGGCAGGAAATTCCCGAAAACTTGCGGACACCGTGTTCTCAATTTTTCGTTTCTCTCGTGAGTTTCCGATAAAACCACAGGCAGTTTGGTCTGAAACAATTTCTTTGCATTTAATCTAGAGGTCTCTGTCGATTGCATTGTCGAGCTCTGGCCATCTTAGGAAAAGGCAGACAAGCAGTTTTGATGCATTTCCTTTGCTTTCTCTGGAATCCTTGCAAAATGATCTAATCCGTGCTGCTAATTTTGAACACTAATCTTTACCTATATATAGCTGCAATTTGGTCCGAAATTTCGGAGACATTTCATTAGAAAAACGCTCGAGATGGTTCATTTTCTGCAGAGCCAAAATTGGCCAGAAACCTCTTTCAACACTTGCCTCAAACCTTTTTATCTTAGCTAGCAGGCAGTTCACCTCCCCCACTTTCTTCAGGAATTTTGCCATGTACTTGTCAATCTCAGCTCCAGAGGCTCTTGCTAAAAAAGATCGCCAGAAATGACGACTCAGAACTGGCACTCTCCACTTCGCAATTTTCCCGTGTTCTGGACATGGGGTGCCAAGAACGTGCTCACAAAGTGGTCTCCACTAATCACAGACACCGCTTGTCAAGGCTATAGTTCGGTAACGTTGTTGAAGAAATAAGGTCGACAGTGAAAAAAACCACAAGACTTTTGCACTAACCTAATAATTGCATTATCCAACATTTTGGTACAGCTTCTTTTGAAGTGAAGAAGAAATTGACACAATGTAACATGACGTAGAGGCGCTCTCTAGAGATCCTCTGACTCACACCTGATAATTTCTGGAAAGCGGAAGACTCGACCACGCACATCTTTGCACTTTTCCGCGGAAACGACTCACTGGAACGATAGTTGCAGAGAAAATGGTGGAGACAATGACGTGAGAACACAAAAGGCAATGAAGGAGAATTATGATGCTGCAAAGCAGACTTGTTAAGATGTGATCGCCCTCTCAAGCTGTGCAAGTAGTGCGAGAGGCGAGTGGACCCAGAATCATACTCCGAGCGTCTCATTTGGCGTCCACCCACCTATCCCACTATTTCCACAGCATGAGAAGGCGATGCTCCTAACAGGGAGATGATCTTTGCTCATAAATGCGTGCTCTAGCAGTGACACGGCTGGCAATGGTCTGCTATCCTATACTCAATGATGTCACATACTCAATGGATGCGAGCTGGCATGCAAACATAGCCTAAAGCGTGGGGTGAGTTTTGGAGTTCACCTCACCTCCATGACACTTTAATACGGGCCAAGGTTTTGGAAACGAACTGTGATTAGAAGTAGTAGTACAGCAAAAAGAGCAACTCGATATGGATTCTTGTGAGAATGTGTTGTGAATCTTATGTGCAAAGAGGTGTGGAAGAGCATGGGATCGAGCTCGTTTGCCTTTTTGCAGTAGTGATAAGGAATTACACCTGTTCCAGTGATCATTGCTAAACTGTTTGCCGAATGCGGTTACGGTGTTTGATATTGCAGTGTTACTATCGTTACATCAAAATCTCTACAAATGTAGAGTAGTGCGAGCGAGGTGCTTGAACTTTAGTTAGGATCTGCTCATGCCTGCTCATGTCTCCTCTCTTTTGCAATCACTTCACGTTGTGGAAGCAGAGAGATGCATGTCTCCTTCTCTTCTTGCTCTAGATGATCCTTAGCACTTGCAGATAACACGTATCTAACACTAATAGTGCAGCTCCGAAAAATGCTACAAAATGTTCGCACTGACCTGACCTAATAGTCACTCGTCTCCATTCAGACAAAAACGTCCATTGTTTTTCTAACACAGTATCTGTTCTCAGAGATTTGTTCATATCGTACCTAGCGAAGAGTTCAGCCATGTCGTGAAGACGTCCCTCTCGCTCTTCCGCCATAGGTCCAGAAAAATGTTTTCCCAACCTAATAAATTCTATCATATTCGGAGAGAATCGAGCGTGATCTTCGTTATTTTTATGCAAACCTTAATTTTTCTGCCGATCAATGGTTCACGATATGCGTTACCTCAATGGACCTATCTCTTCTGCTCTCATCCTCGTTTATGCCGTTTTTGCCCATTGCATGCTCCAACTGCTCTCTGTAATCCATGGCGCCATGAACCATTCGGTCAACCGGCTAAAAGCGTTAAGGGACAATGCATCTGAAGACGCCAAGTGATTCCCTTCGTAGAAGTTTTGGAAAAAGCTTGTCATTCCGAACTTTAACAAAACAAACATTAAACTTTTGCATTATTAATTACTAGCAATGTTATTGGAACCATGGATCTCCCTCATACGAGGGATCTCAGCCAGATAGTCGCGAGGTTACGTGGCGCGTTCCCAGATGGCGGATAGGGGGCTAATAGCAAACCGAACACGACCTTGCGCCTAGTCTGAGACACAGGTCAGGGGATGGAAGCCGTCTTTCTGCACAGATAGATTACTATGGTACATGACAAACAGATTGGAAATAACGATCTATAGCACTGTGGTAAGCATTGTGGGAATTGGCACAGGTTTCCCTACCGAAGCATTTTCGTAACACAACGATGAAATCAGCAGTTCCAGTTAGATTTGTTGTCAGTTCTGTTACGTACTCCACTTAAGCAATCAGTTTTCAAGCTCATCCTAGCTCATCATTCATGATAATTAGACAACGGAATAAATGAATTACACTATGAAAAGTTACCTTATAAATTGAACCAATGATGAGCTCAATTTAGTCTGTTTTTTTACTGTTCTTCGTTCATTATGTTAGACGTAAATTCACAGATTCGTGCTCTCTTCCCGTCAGTTTTGAACTGACTGCCAACTCGTTGCAGTTGTTTTTCTCAAGAGGAGTACTTTTTTCGATGTTGACGCAAACGACTTTTTCAATGCAGTTCCTTTCGCTTGAAACTGCGCTCATTACAAGATTATTCTCATGTGTTTCTTAAATAATTTTTCTTTTACGCAGCTGAAAAACACTAAGATGACGTTATAAAGACGGCGCTCCCTCATGACGCAACTGAATCTGCCTTTCTCTCATCCGCTGACTTCCGTTCCATGTAAAGGAACGAGTGTCTCGAATTCATGTTCCTATTCTGCCACGGTGCCATTTCTTCGTTTTACATGTTAAGCTGAAGCACGAAACGGGTGTAGGAGCTTTTTCTCTTTTTTGCTCCCAACATGAAAATTTCACTCATGTAAGATCTATTGGGTTGTTCGGAATGTAGTCACGCTTTTTTAAAATTTTTTTTTAAACGCTAGCTTTGAAAGGTTTTCGTCATTATTATTTGTTTTCATTCGATATATATTATGAGAACGTATTTGTGTCTCTGTTTGAAATATTATAAATGTGCAAATTTCATTTTCTTCGCATTCTTATAATTAATTTGAAGATGAAGTGCCAGAAGGAACATTTGCGGCACAGTTTGCTGTTTTGCTTCCATAGTGGCAAAAGAGCTGCTGATTCTTCCCACGATATATGTAACACATATGGTGTTAAAGCCTTATCACATAGCGCATCTGACAATTAGTTCACAAAATTTCGTTCCGGCAATCTTTCACTTCAAGATGAACAACGTTCTAGTCGGCCAGTAAATGTCGATGATGATCATTTCATGGCATTAATCGAAGCTAACAGTCATGTAACCGTATGCGAACATGCTGAGAAGAGCCAGGCATTCATTGGAACAGTTCACGAGCATATCAAGAGACTAGTAAAAAAAATCTACATGCTTGGCAGATGAGTTGAAGGATATTCACTTAACGCAGCGAGTTAGCATCTGTGACTTCCACTTGAAACGCAATGAAACGACCCATTTTGAAGCGATTAGTAACAGGTGATGAAAAGTGAGTTGTTTACGATGATGTTACTCGTAAACGATCATGATCAAAGCCGGGTGAATCTGCCCAAGCGATGTCCAAAGCTGATTTTTATCAAAAAAAGGTTATGCTATCAGTTTGATGGGACTATTAAGGTGTGATATATTTTGGGTGCTCCCACGGAACCAGAATGTTAACTCGGATTCGACAGCTGACGAAATTAGCTGAGACAATTTTAAAAAAGCTGGCCAACTAGCGAGTCGCGAAGGAGTAGTGTTCCACCAAGATAATGCTAGACCGCATGCGTATTTGGCGACTCGTCAAAAATTACTGCAGCTTGGTTGGGAATTAGTGCTGCATCCACCATATAGCGCTGATCTTGCGCCATCCGATTACTACTTCTATCATTGCAGAGCAGTGGCGGACGCAGAAAGTGGGCGGGAGGGGGGGGGGCGTGGGAAGAAAAGTGGGGTCTCCGCCGTTTTGGAGACCCAGACGGAAAATAAAATTAATAATAATATTAATTATAATAATAAACAATAAATAAAAAATATATTAAAAATAATAATAAAAATAAACAATTAAAAATAAACTAACACAAGATTTTTATTTGTATTGTAAAGTAATTTCGAAAATTTGGCGACCCATTCTCGGGGGGGGGCGCGCGCCCCCCCCCCGCCCCCCCCCCTGCGTCCTCGATCGTTGCAGAGCTATTTGAATGGGAAAACCTTTAGCGAAGATGAGGATATCAAATCTCACATTGCCCAGTTTTCTGCCGAAAAAGACCTGAAGTTTTACGAGAGGGGAATAATGAAGCTATCAGAAAGATCTTACTCTATATAAAGCGCAGACCCCCCCATCGCCGCGCGAGGGATGACAGGTCACGCTGTCATTGATCCACTCGCCTCGCCCCACCTCTTTTGCCCGCCGCCACGGGCTCAATTGCGAAAATTGACACGCCCAATGACACGCCCATGTATATGTATGTGTACAACATGGAAATCTTCAATTAGGACGTCCAATTTGCAACGAAAATGGAATATCTTTGATCTTTAAAGCAGAATAGGAGAACCAATGATGAAGCGAGTGTGATTTCGCAATCGGAGCCGTGAATCATCCAAATACAGCAGAGTTGCAGAGAAGTTTTCGCTGCACTCATTCTAAAGCATGAAGTAGTAATAGCAATTAGAAATTAACGGTCAGGGGAAGAAATGGTGCACTCCATGAGTTTAATATTGTGCTTACAAAATAGGAATAGAACGTTTACGCACTTTTTTCCTGTTACAACCTGATTGTGCCCAAACCATAATGATTTGGACTTCCAGCGCTATCACAAATGAAAAAGACTTGACCACGTGAGGATCTGTGTTTCTACTCATAAAACGCACCATGTAGGAGCTCTTTATATTGAACATAATAAGAGTTAACCTCCAAACCGTTTAGGAGCTATGCAGTTTCGCAGCAAATCACTGTCATCCGCGAAGCGCGGCGAGTAAACTCTGAAAAAGGAACCCCGAGCCAGAGCGCCGCGAAGCGGCGCTCTGGCTCGGGGTTCCTTTTTTTTCAGAGTTTACCTAGCCCGGAGGTAACGTGGCACACGGGTCCGAGTCAGAGCGCCGCGAAGCGGCGCTCTGGCTCGGGGTTCCTTTTTTTTCAGAGTTTACCTAGCCCGGAGGTAACGTGGCACACGGGTCCGAGTCAGAGCGCCGCGAAGCGGCGCTCTGGCTCGGGGTTCCTTTTTTTTCAGAGTTTACCTAGCCCGGAGGTAACGTGGCACACGGGTCCGAGTCAGAGCGCCGCGAAGCGGCGCTCTGGCTCGGGGTTCTTTTTTTTCAGAGTTTACCTAGCCCGGAGGTAACGTGGCACACGGGTCCGAGTCAGAGCGCCGCGAAGCGGCGCTCTGGCTCGGGGTTCCTTTTTTTTCAGAGTTTACCTAGCCCGGAGGTAACGTGGCACACGGGTCCGAGTCAGAGCGCCGCGAAGCGGCGCTCTGGCTCGGGGTTCCTTTTTTTTCAGAGTTTACCTAGCCCGGAGGTAACGTGGCACACGGGTCCGAGTCAGAGCGCAGCGAAGCGGCGCTCTGGCTCGGGGTTCCTTTTTTTCAGAGTTTACCTAGCCCGGAGGTAACGTGGCACACGGGTCCGAGTCAGAGCGCCGCGAAGCGGCGCTCTGGCTCGGTAGAAAAGATAATCCAACAAGATGGAAAATATAACATTGACTAATATTCTTTCATTATGAGAAGAAACACTTTTTTCTGAGACGTTTAGAAATCCTAATTAATTTCCGAACAATCCAACATTGTTTATCCAGAATGAGGCCATACCTCTACTTCGAATAATCCTGATCCTTAGCTTTAAAAAATGTTTTGTTTCAACCGCTTTAGATTATGTTTCTATGCGGGTGGGAGAAAAATGTTTATGTACTACAATGTATGCGAAATTTAGGTAATTGTTGCAGTGTTTCAACTCCCAAAAAGGCAGTGATGTACAAATTCAAAAGTCGCCAACTATTACGCCTATTGTGGTGTCTGAACAGTTAGGAACCGCAGTGATAAAAATTCTGTCCACATGGTGAACGTTGTCACCGGTTACAGCGACGCAATTTTCCAAGACCACGTATTACACCGGACATCATGTTTTACTCTTTACCCAATTCGAAATTAGGCAATGAGAACGATTTTTAAAGAGGATTACGTTTTTTTAAACTTTTTTTCTGAACTGTGCCGTGTAGTTTCAACTGACGACATTGTCACTGGTGAAGATCTATCATTTGCCTCAAGAAGCTCGCACATGTGACCGTGAGAGTTCCATACCGCTCTCATCATTTGAAGGACCTGATTCCACGTAATATAAAAACTGTTTTCTCCACTCTTTTCCACTTCAACAATGCCTCCTTCATTGTTTGTTGCTTTTCTGTCACGTTTCGCTGACTCGTTACTCGATGTTACTGAATAACTCATGCAAACGTGATGGCGATAATATAAACTTCTGTACACAGCCCTTGTAGGCGATGCCAATACAATGCATTCCATAATTATAAGATCACATCCGAATTATGAGTTTTTTGGAGAGCGATCTCGAAATCAGTCACTGAGGCATAAAGAAAATAAAATTTCTTAGCGTTATGGGGCCAATCTCGTCCCAAGTTCACAGGATTGCTCGTTTCAAGTAATCGACGGCTTCGAACAGGGTTTATTTGCATAATTCTACCTGGAGGCAATGCTTCAGACGTTTTGCATTGGGTGCGTACCAGAAATTCATGCTGGACAAGGCATAACTTCGGTGTTACGCGACCTGAACTGCTCCATCGTTTTGTGGCTCGAGTGGGTTGCGGCTGTGTCTTGCTGGTAAATGTTGGTTTGTCGATGTCATTCATTTGGGAACGGTTGCAGAGTGCTTGCAGCACTGCTTGGTATTCTCACGAGTCCAGGTCGCTTGTCGCTCGAGCGCGCAAGCATGACAGGATGCCTCCAAAGACCACTGACATCCACCGCCAAAGTTGCGAGGAATGAATTGGGCAGCATGCACACTAGGATCTCGCCGGAAGTACCTAAACACGGCAGAACCATCGAAGTTAGGTTGTATTTTATCAGAAAACACCGCCTAATTGAGCTTCTCCTTATACAGCCTGTCGGTGTGCAACACCTTAAGCTTTGATCTCCGCTAGGTTCCGCGCTGTGAAATCCAGCCGAGCTACCATAGGTGGGTCGGTAGGCTCCGAGGTCCTTCTCATAGCTTCTCTACCAATGTTGCTATGGCCTCTTATGACCCTCCGGACATCTGGCCGTAAATTAGGAAGGTGCAAAACTGGCAAAATCTAGTTTTTCGACGAGGTACTGCAGTAAACAACTCTAAGAATTTGGCATTTGTCAATGCGCGAGTCATGGCAAGGGCGTGCAAAGCTCGTAGAGGGCTCGTAGGCATTGGTGAATAATGTATATCCTCTTGCACCTTTGAGAAACGTCCGTCAGATCTGCCTCACGATGGATGGGATACCGAGGGCATCACTTTCGAAAGCTTGGAGCTGGGCTCCTTGGTCAGAAGACAGCATGCAACCACGAAGATTTGTTTAAAGCCATATCTTTGGTGGATACGTGCCTTCCAGAACACGTAGGCACTGCCATTATTCCCTATGAATTGTTTGATCTCCCGAAGTGATCTTATAACTATCAAACGGTATGAAAAGTAAAAAAGATATTTGTAAAAATAAACGGGTAAGAGGTAGTGAAACGAGATTTTGGTCACTATGGTTTTTCAATCTGGGAATCTATCACATATAGCAGGAAATTCCCTGGTTGCTTGTTCGAAACTCAAATTGAAAAAATTGAAAATTGAAAACTCATAAATCGGGGGTGACCTTATAATTATAAAATGCACTGTAGTACAAAATGCAGATTGAACAACTTCGACTTTTCAATTATTTATTCACTTAGGGATGGGATTAGCCACTGTACAAATTTTACCTAGTCTCTTTATGAGGAACTCATGTTTTGTCGGGATCTTTTTTTTCCTGAAGACAGCGAGCCATTGTGAAGTCCAACTTTTGATGAACCTCGGCATGCTATGAGTTATCTAGCTTGTGGACTTGCATAGCCGTAGTTGTAGGGGTGTAAGGCTTTGATTGGCACGATCGCTTCGGCAAGATTGCCTCCTTCCAAGCCTGAAAGGCAATATTGCCCAAACTATCGGAACAAGCGTCTTAACAACTGTATATATATTCTTAAATCTTACGCAGCAGACTAGTTAGCCGATGACTCATGAACTATCCCCTCTAAATAATAAACGGAAAAGGTATTGTGAAAGTGTCTGTCTGTCGCCGACTGGCTCCCCTCTACAAGCGCTATCCAAATTCTGCGAAAGTGCCTGGCTGTAGCCGGTCGATGTCTTTCTGTAGCCGGGTAGGATTCGTTGCTTGAGAAGGTCGAGGGAATGTCGATTTTTTTTTGTTTTACAATAGAATTTCCGTGGTTAAGCAAGGAGATTGGCGGAAAGATTAGGAAGATGGGAGAGGTTCCACATAACCACCGGAAAAGTTATTTCGCATTCCTTCGCTTCACTCAAGTAGAATCCCATGTATAGCTTATTGAGATAAGTCTCAAATTCCTCCAAGAACAGAAGGGAAAGGAGTCTGAGAAACTTTCCGGACTCAAAGAGAGGTTTCTCAATGTGAAAGGTCACGAAGACATAACAAATATAGTTGAGGATCGTTGAGGGCCTTTTGAGGCACTATCGAGCGGTGCTGTTAGCAGCTGTAGCGAAAAACTATGTACAGCGTGTTTTGATAGATATTTCCTTCACAACTCCTGATGCCGAGAAACTCTCTCTCTCTGCATATACATATTCCTGGAAAAGTAGGGATCAAGAGAGAAGGGGTCTGAAAAGTGTTCGTGTCCGCATTGGGATTGCTCAGAAAACCTTTGAAAATAGCGAATCAAATGCCTATTTCACCGTTATAAGAGGAACAAAAAAAGGAGGCAGAGCGCTGCAAAGCGGCGCTCTGGCTCTGGTTTTTCTCGAGTTTAGGTATAGCAGGAGTAAAGTCACGCCACGTTACCTCTGGCTGGGATTTTTCCCCGAGTTTATCACAGAGGCAACGTGGCACAAGTGTCCGAGGCAGAGCGCCGCGAATCGGTGCACTGTCTCGGGTTTCTTCCCCGAGTTTGGCTATCCCAGGGGTAACGTGGCGCACGGTTCCGTGCTCCACGTTACCTCTGGCTCGCATTTTCCCCCGAGCTTAAGTATGCTCTGCCTCGGGTTTCCCCCCGAGTTTAGGTATCCCAGGGGGCAAGTGGGACAGCAAGGGCGCTGAGGAGGTTCACTACAGTTCGCAGGAGATGGAAAGAACACTAGTTTCCGTGTTTAAGAAATTACTCTTTTTTTTCGATTTATTCCGGTGCACTTGGTGTTGATCTAAATCGCTTCCGTGTTTTGCTGAAATTTGGGGCTCGCTGGGCTCGTGACCATTATTTCCATGTCGTCCTCATTGTGGCAGTCCATACTTTGACTACCAAGTGCATTGGAAGAGCGAGATTCTGCTTTCTCATCTAGGTATTCCTTCACGCGAGCACTTGTGGCCGCTCTGTTTCGCTCAATTTATCATCACCGTACTTTTTCTAACTGACCAAGCAGATTTCTTCCACGCTCTGCAACTCCCTCACCTTTTGTCTGGGAAAATTGAACAGTCCAGATTCATTCAAAAATGGTCATAGGGACAGCTCCGCACCAGTGCTCGTTTGAGGCTGGCAACTCCGCAACTGTAACTAAACAATTCAGATCACCACTCATCGGGCACTGCCATAATGCTCTCCTATTTGATGGAAAAACCAAACACCTTTATGACTTCCTGATGTTGTGCTTCGATGACGATATTGCGGAGTCGTTGCATGTTGGTTTACAAACATGTTGTATCAGAAGACTCCCTAATAGAATTACTGTCCGAACATGTAGTGTTTAGATAATCTAGGAACGTTTGCGCATTTGTCAAGTGGGCTGGTGTTCACTTCAGAAACTAAGTATGCAAGAAACATGCCATCTTGCGGCGTAGTACATATTGCATTAAATACTGATGGATCGTCACCGACTATCTCATGATGGTAGGGCAACTTTCTTTTCCGATCAGCAAGTATAGAACAGGATAAGGGGAAGGCATGCTTGACGAACAGGCATGCGCGGAAGTAAAATTTCAAATCCCATGAAACGTAAAACGGAAAACGCAAGGCGAAAAATGGCGGAAAACGGAAAGCGTAAGACGTAAAACGGAAAATTTTGCCTAAGCATAGGTTTGTGACCAGAACTCCTCCAAAACGGAAAACGCAAGGCGAAAAATGGCGGAAAACGGAAAGCGTAAGACGTAAAACGGAAAATTTTGCCTAAGCATAGGTTTGTGACCAGAACTCCTCCTCAAATTGTATATATAAAGTAGAATGTCTGTGCGTGTGTATGTGTGTGTGTGTGTGTGTATGTATGTTCCTTATAGAAATTGCGGAGGGTTGACCGATCGGGACCAAACTTTGCACGCTTATTCCTTATGCGCCGGCGGAGGTTTTAGGCTACTTCGTGCCAGGCATTATCGATTGATTTATCGATTGTATCGATTTTATTGATTTTTCGCTAATTTTGCTCAAGGGTCGGTGGGGACAAGTACACTGGGATATCTCAATACGCTGAACACGAATACGACAACCGTTATTCACGAAATTATCGATTTATCGATTTTATTGATTTTTCGCTGATTTTCTCCAGGGGTCGATGAGGATATGCCCACTGGGGTTTCTTGGTGCCCTGAACACGAATATGATAACCCGTCTGCACGAAAATATCGATTTATCGATTTTATTGATTTTTCACAGATTTTCTCCAGGGGTCGAGAGGATTTGCCAACTGGGGTTTCTCAATGCGCTGAACACGAATATGATAACCGTTTTGCACAGAAATATCGATTTATCGACTTTATTGATTTTTTGCTGTTCTTGCCCTTGGGGCGGTAGACACATGTCTGCTGGGTTTCGTCAATACACTGAACACGAATATGACAACCACTCTGCACGAATTATTGATTTATCGGTTTTATTGACTTTTTGCTGTTTTCGCCCATGGGTCGGTGGAGACGTGTCTACAGGGATTTTTCAGCATGCCGAACGCAAATACGACAATTGTTTTGCATGAGTATATCGATTCAGTAATATCTTCTGTTCTTTTCCTGCTTCTGAAAAGGGGCAAAATGTGCTTACTGGATCAATCGAACACGCTAAACACCTAAGTACGAATATGGCAACTGTTTTCCACGAATTTCCCATCGAAATAACTTCATTTTCGCTTACGGGGTTACTTGGGGGAAGGGTTACTTGGGCATGGCTAATGTGCACACCACCAAAATTATGGGTACTTGCAATGATTTTATCAGCAATATCAATTGTCCTCCTCAGTGTGAGAGGGCCGGGGTTGT